>JANJGN010000011.1:6026595-6048739 GCA_026770705.1 Isurus oxyrinchus
TACAGAGATAGGGAGGGAGGGGTGTAGGGGTTGGAGGAGGTTACAGAGATAGGGAGGGGTGTAGGGGTTGGAGGAAGTTACAGAGATAGGGAGGGGTGTAGGGGATGGAGGAGGTTACAGAGATAGGGAGGGGGTGTACGTGCTGGAGGAGGTTACAGAGATAGGGAGGGGTGTAGGTGCTGGAGCAGGTTACAGAGATAGGGAGGGTGTAGGGGCTGAAGGAGGTTACAGAGATAGGGAGAGGTGTACGGGCTGGAGGAGGTTACAGAGATAGGGAGGGGTGTAGGGGTTGGAGGAGGTTACAGAGATAGGGAGGGGTGTAGGGATGGAGGAGGTTACAGAGATAGGGAGGGGTGTAGGGGCTGGAGGAGGTTACAGAGATAGGGAGGGGTGTAGGGGGCTGGAGGAGGTTACAGAGATAGGGAGGGGTGTAGGGGTTGGAGGAGGTTACAGAGATAGGGAGGGGTGTAGTGGGCTGGAGGAGGTTACAGAGATAGGGAGGGATGTAGGGGGCTGGAAGAGGTTACAGAGATAGGGAGGGGTGTAGAGGGTTGGAGGAGGTTACAGATATAGGGAGGGGTGTAGGGGGCTGGAGGAGGTTACAGAGATAGGGAGTTGTGTAGTGGGGTGGAGGAGGTTACAGAGATAGGGAGGGTTGTGGGGCTGGAGGAGGTTACAGAGATAGGGAGGGGTGTAGGGGCTGGAGGAGGTTACAGAGATAGGGAGGGGTGTAGGGGTGGAGGAGGTTACAGAGATAGGGAGGGGTGTAGGGGGCTGGAGGAGGTTACAGAGATAGGGAGGGGTGTAGGGGCTGGAGGAAGTTACAGAGATAGGGAGGGGTGTAGGGGCTGGAGGAGGTTACAGAGATAGGGAGGGTTGTAGGGGGCTGGAGGAGGTTACAGAGATAGGAAGGGGTGTAGGGGCTGGAGGAGGTTACAGAGATAGGGAGGGGTGTAGGGGCTGGAGGAGGTTACAGAGATAGGGAGGGATGTAGGGGTTGGAGGAGGTTACAGAGATAGGGAGGGATGTAGGGGGCTGGAGGAGGTTACAGAGATAGGGAGGGGTGTAGGGGTTGGAGGAGGTTACAGAGATAGGGAGTGGTGTAGTGGGTGGAGGAGGTTACAGAGATAGGGAGGGTTGTGGGGGCTGGAGGAGGTTACAGAGATAGGGAGGGGTGTAGGGGCTGGAGGAGGTTACAGAGATAGGGAGGGGTGTAGGGGTTGGAGGAGGTTACAGATATAGGGAGGGATGTAGGGGGCTGGAGGAGGTTACAGAGATAGGGAGTGGTGTAGTGGGTGGAGGAGGTTACAGAGATAGGGAGGGTTGTGGGGCTGGAGGAGGTTACAGAGATAGGGAGGGGTGTAGGGGCTGGAGGAGGTTACAGAGATAGGGAGGGGTGTAGGGGTGGAGGAGGTTACAGAGATAGGGAGGGGTGTAGGGGGCTGGAGGAGGTTACAGAGATAGGGAGGGGTGTAGGGGCTGGAGGAAGTTACAGAGATAGGGAGGGGTGTAGGGGCTGGAGGAGGTTACAGAGATAGGGAGGGGTGTAGGGGGCTGGAGGAGGTTACAGAGATAGGAAGGGGTGTAGGGGCTGGAGGAGGTTACAGAGATAGGAAGGGGTGTAGGGGTTGGAGGAGGTTACAGATATAGGGAGGGGGTGTAGGGGGCTGGAGGAGGTTACAGAGATAGGGAGTGGTGTAGTGGGTGGAGGAGGTTACAGAGATAGGGAGAGTTGTGGGGCTGGAGGAGGTTACAGAGATAGGGAGGGGTGTAGGGGCTGGAGGAGGTTACAGAGATAGGGAGGGGTGTAGGGGTGGAGGAGGTTACAGAGATAGGGAGGGGTGTAGGGGGCTGGAGGAGGTTACAGAGATAGGGAGGGGTGTAGGGGCTGGAGGAAGTTACAGAGATAGGGAGGGGTGTAGGGGCTGGAGGAGGTTAGAGAGATAGGGAGGGGTGTAGGGGGCTGGAGGAGGTTACGGAGATAGGGAGGGGTGTTGGGGTTGGAGGAGGTTACAGAGATAGGGAGGGGTGTAGGGGGCTGGAGGAGGTTACAGAGATAGGGAGGGGTGTAGGGGTTGGAGGAGGTTACAGAGATAGGGAGGGGTGTAGGGGTTGGAGGAGGTTACAGAGATAGGGAGGGGTGTAGGGGATGGAGGAGGTTACTGAGATAGGGAGGGGTGTACGTGCTGGAGGAGGTTACAGAGATAGGGAGGGGTGTAGGTGCTGGAGGAGGTTACAGAGATAGGGAGGGGTGTAGGGGCTGAAGGAGGTTACAGAGATAGGGAGAGGTGTACGGGCTGGAGGAGGTTACAGAGATAGGGAGGGGTGTAGGGGTTGGAGGAGGTTACAGAGATAGGGAGGGGTGTAGGGGATGGAGGAGGTTACAGAGATAGGGAGGGGTGTAGGGGCTGGAGGAGGTTACAGAGATAGGGAGGGGTGTAGGGGGCTGGAGGAGGTTACAGAGATAGGGAGGGGTGTAGGGGTTGGAGGAGGTTACAGGGATAGTGAGGGGTGTAGGGGGCTGGAGGAGGTTACAGAGATAGGGAGGGTGTAGGGGGCTGGAGGAGGTTACAGAGATAGGGAGGGGTGTAGGGGTTGGAGGAGGTTACAGATATAGGAGGGGAGTAGGGGGCTGGAGGAGGTTACAGAGATAGGGAGTGGTGTAGTGGGTGGAGGAGGTTACAGAGATAGGGAGGGTTGTGGGGCTGGAGGAGGTTACAGAGATAGGGAGGGGTGTAGGGGCTGGAGGAGGTTACAGAGATAGGGAGGGGTGTAGGGGTGGAGGAGGTTACAGAGATAGGGAGGGGTGTAGGGGGCTGGAGGAGGTTACAGAGATAGGGAGGGGTGTAGGGGCTGGAGGAAGTTACAGAGATAGGGAGGGGTGTAGGGGCTGGAGGAGGTTACAGAGATAGGGAGGGGTGTAGGGGGCTGGAGGAGGTTACAGAGATAGGAAGGGGTGTAGGGGCTGGAGGAGGTTACAGAGATAGGGAGGGGTGTAGGGGCTGGAGGAGGTTACAGAGATAGGGAGGGGTGTAGGGGTTGGAGGAGGTTACAGATATAGGGAGGGGTGTAGGGGGCTGGAGGAGGTTACAGAGATAGGGAGTGGTGTAGTGGGTGGAGGAGGTTACAGAGATAGGGAGAGTTGTGGGGCTGGAGGAGGTTACAGAGATAGGGAGGGGTGTGTAGGGGCTGGAGGAGGTTACAGAGATAGGGAGGGGTGTAGGGGTGGAGGAGGTTACAGAGATAGGGAGGGGTGTAGGGGGCTGGAGGAGGTTACAGAGATAGGGAGGGGTGTAGGGGCTGGAGGAAGTTACAGAGATAGGGAGGGGTGTAGGGGCTGGAGGAGGTTAGAGAGATAGGGAGGGGTGTAGGGGGCTGGAGGAGGTTACGGAGATAGGGAGGGGTGTTGGGGTTGGAGGAGGTTACAGAGATAGGGAGGGGTGTAGGGGGCTGGAGGAGGTTACAGAGATAGGGAGGGGTGTAGGGGTTGGAGGAGGTTACAGAGATAGGGAGGGTGTGTAGGGGTTGGAGGAGGTTACAGAGATAGGGAGGGGTGTAGGGGATGGAGGAGGTTACAGAGATAGGGAGGGGTGTACGTGCTGGAGGAGGTTACAGAGATAGGGAGGGGTGTAGGTGCTGGAGGAGGTTACAGAGATAGGGAGGGGCTGTAGGGGCTGAAGGAGGTTACAGAGATAGGGAGAGGTGTACGGGCTGGAGGAGGTTACAGAGATAGGGAGGGGTGTAGGGGTTGGAGGAGGGTTACAGAGATAGGGAGGGGTGTAGGGGATGGAGGAGGTTACAGAGATAGGGAGGGGTGTAGGGGCTGGAGGAGGTTACAGGAGATAGGGGAGGGGGTGTAGGGGGCTGGAGGAGGTTACAGAGATAGGGAGGGGTGTAGGGGTTGGAGGAGGTTACAGGGATAGTGAGGGGTGTAGGGGGCTGGAGGAGGTTACAGAGATAGGGAGGGGTGTAGGGGGCTGGAGGAGGTTACAGAGATAGGGAGGGGTGTAGGGGTTGGAGGAGGTTACAGATATAGGGAGGGGAGTAGGGGGCTGGAGGAGGTTACAGAGATAGGGAGTGGTGTAGTGGGTGGAGGAGGTTACAGAGATAGGGAGGGTTGTGGGGCTGGAGGAGGTTACAGAGATAGGGAGGGGTGTAGGGGCTGGAGGAGGTTACAGAGATAGGGAGGGGTGTAGGGGTGGAGGAGGTTACAGAGATAGGGAGGGGTGTAGGGGGCTGGAGGAGGTTACAGAGATAGGGAGGGGTGTAGGGGCTGGAGGAAGTTACAGAGATAGGGAGGGGTGTAGGGGCTGGAGGAGGTTACAGAGATAGGGAGGGGTGTAGGGGGCTGGAGGAGGTTACAGAGATAGGAAGGGGTGTAGGGGCTGGAGGAGGTTACAGAGATAGGGAGGGGTGTAGGGGCTGGAGGAGGTTACAGAGATAGGGAGGGGTGTAGGGGTTGGAGGAGGTTACAGATATAGGGAGGGGTGTAGGGGGCTGGAGGAGGTTACAGAGATAGGGAGTGGTGTAGTGGGTGGAGGAGGTTACAGAGATAGGGAGGGTTGTGGGGCTGGAGGAGGTTACAGAGATAGGAGAGGGAGTGTAGGGGCTGGAGGAGGTTACAGAGATAGGGAGGGGTGTAGGGGTGGAGGAGGTTACAGAGATAGGGAGGGGTGTAGGGGGCTGGAGGAGGTTACAGAGATAGGGAGGGGTGTAGGGGCTGGAGGAAGTTACAGAGATAGGGAGGGGTGTAGGGGCTGGAGGAGGTTACAGAGATAGGGAGGGGTGTAGGGGCTGGAGGAGGTTACAGAGATAGGGAGTGGTGTAGGGGTGGAGGAGGTTACAGAGATAGGGAGGGGTGTAGGGGGCTGGAGGAGGTTACAGAGATAGGGAGGGGTGTAGGGGCTGGAGGAAGTTACAGAGATAGGGAGGGGTGTAGGGGCTGGAGGAGGTTACAGAGATAGGGAGGGGTGTAGGGGCTGGAGGAGGTTACAGAGATAGGGAGGGGTGTAGGGGCTGGAGGAGGTTACAGAGATAGGGAGGGGTGTAGGGGCTGGAGGAGGTTACAGAGATAGGGAGGGGTGTAAGGGCTGGAGGAGGTTACAGAGACAGGAGGGGTGTAGGGGCTGGAGGAGGTTACAGAGATAGGGAGGGTTGTAGGGGTTGGAGGAGGTTACAGAGATAGGGGTGTAGGGGCTGGAGGAGGTTACAGAGATAGGGAGGGGTGTAGGGGCTGGAGGAGGTTACAGAGATAGGGAGGGCTGTAAGGGGTTGGAGGAGGTTACAGAGGTAGGGAGGGGTTGTAGGGGGCTGGAGAAGGTTACAGAGATAGGGAGGGGTGTAGGGGCTGGAGGAGGTTACAGAGATAGGGAGCGGTGTAGGGGCTGGAGGAGGTTACAGAGATGGGGAGGGGTGTAGGGACTGGAAGAGGTTACATGGATAGGGAGGGTTGTAGGGGTTGGAGGAGGTTACATGGATAGGGAGGGGTGTAGGGGGCTGGAGGAGGTTACATGGATAGGGAGGGGTGTAGGGACTGGAGGAGGTTACATGGATAGGGAGGGTTGTAGGGGTTGGAGGAGGTTACATGGATAGGGAGGGGTGTAGGGGGCTGGAGGTGCTTACAGAGATAGGGAGGGGTGTAGGGACTGGAGGAGGTTACATGGATAGGGAGGGGTGTAGGGACTGGAGGAGGTTACAGAGATGGGGAGGGGTGTAGGGGCTGGAGGAGGTTACAGAGATAGGGAGGGGTGTAGGGGGCTGGAGGAGGTTACAGAGATAGGGAGGGGTGTAGGGACTGGAGGAGGTTACAGAGATGGGGAGGGGTGTAGGGACTGGAGGAGGTTACAGAGATAGGGAGGGGTGTAGGGGGCTGGAGGAGGTTACAGAGATAGGGAGGGGTGTAGGGGTTGGAGGAGGCTACAGAGATAGGGAGCGGTGTAGGGACTGGAGGAGGTTACAGAGATAGGGAGGGGTGTAGGGGCTGGAGGAGGTTAGAGAGATAGGGAGGGGTGTAGGGGCTGGAGGAGGTTACAGAGATAGGGAGGGGTGTAGGGGGCTGGAGGAGGTTACGGAGATAGGGAGGGGTGTTGGGGTTGGAGGAGGTTACAGAGATAGGGAGGGGTGTAGGGGGCTGGAGGAGGTTACAGAGATAGGGAGGGGTGTAGGGGTTGGAGGAGGTTACAGAGATAGGGAGGGGTGTAGGGGTTGGAGGAGGTTACAGAGATAGGGAGGGGTGTAGGGGATGGAGGAGGTTTCAGAGATAGGGAGGGGTGTACGTGCTGGAGGAGGTTACAGAGATAGGGAGGGGTGTAGGTGCTGGAGGAGGTTACAGAGATAGGGAGGGGTGTAGGGGCTGAAGGAGGTTACAGAGATAGGGAGAGGTGTACGGGCTGGAGGAGGTTACAGAGATAGGGAGGGGTGTAGGGGTTGGAGGAGGTTACAGAGATAGGGAGGGGTGTAGGGGATGGAGGAGGTTACAGAGATAGGGAGGGGTGTAGGGGCTGGAGGAGGTTACAGAGATAGGGAGGGGTGTAGGGGGCTGGAGGAGGTTACAGAGATAGGGAGGGGTGTAGGGTTTGGAGGAGGTTACAGAGATAGGGAGGGGTGTCGTGGGCTGGAGGAGGTTACAGAGATAGGGAGGGATGTAGGGGGCTGGAAGAGGTTACAGAGATAGGGAGGGGTGTAGGGGTTGGAGGAGGTTACAGATATAGGGAGGGTTGTAGGGGGCTGGAGGAGGTTACAGAGATAGGGAGTGGTGTAGTGGGTGGAGGAGGTTACAGAGATAGGGAGGGTTGTGGGGCTGGAGGAGGTTACAGAGATAGGGAGGGGTGTAGGGGCTGGAGGAGGTTACAGAGATAGGGAGGGGTGTAGGGGTGGAGGAGGTTACAGAGATAGGGAGGGGTGTAGGGGGCTGGAGGAGGTTACAGAGATAGGGAGGGGTGTAGGGGCTGGAGGAAGGTTACAGAGATAGGGAGGGGTGTAGGGGCTGGAGGAGGTTACAGAGATAGGGAGGGGTGTAGGGGGCTGGAGGAGGTTACAGAGATAGGAAGGGGTGTAGGGGCTGGAGGAGGTTACAGAGATAGGGAGGGGTGTAGGGGCTGGAGGAGGTTACAGAGATAGGGAGGGGTGTAGGGGTTGGAGGAGGTTACAGAGATAGGGAGGGATGTAGGGGGCTGGAGGAGGTTACAGAGATAGGGAGGGGTGTAGGGGTTGGAGGAGGTTACAGAGATAGGGAGTGGTGTAGTGGGTGGAGGAGGTTACAGAGATAGGGAGGGTTGTGGGGCTGGAGGAGGTTACAGAGATAGGGAGGGGTGTAGGGGCTGGAGGAGGTTACAGAGATAGGGAGGGGTGTAGGGGTGGAGGAGGTTACAGAGATAGGGAGGGGTGTAGGGGGCTGGAGGAGGTTACAGAGATAGGGAGGGGTGTAGGGGCTGGAGGAAGTTACAGAGATAGGGAGGGGTGTAGGGGCTGGAGGAGGTTACAGAGATAGGGAGGGGTGTAGGGGCTGGAGGAGGTTACAGAGATAGGGAGGGGTGTAGGGGTGGAGGAGGTTACAGAGATAGGGAGGGGTGTAGGGGGCTGGAGGAGGTTACAGAGATAGGGAGGGGTGTAGGGGCTGGAGGAAGTTACAGAGATAGGGAGGGGTGTAGGGGCTGGAAGAGGTTACAGAGATAGGGAGGGGTGTAGGGGGCTGGAGGAGGTTACAGAGATAGGAAGGGGTGTAGGGGCTGGAGGAGGTTACAGAGATAGGGAGGGGTGTAGGGGCTGGAGGAGGTTACAGAGATAGGAATTTTAGATTTGAGGTGTTACAGGAGCCGGAACAGTTCAGCACAAAAATTAAGTCTGACACTTCCACTGCAATACTGAGGGAGTGCCGCACTGTCAGAGGGTCAGTACTGAGGGAGTGCTGCACTGTCAGAGGGTCAGTACTGAGGGAGTGCTGCACTGTCAGAGGGTCAGTACTGAGGGAGTGCTGCATTGTCAGAGGGTCAGTACTGAGGGAGTGCTGCACTGTTGGAGGGTCAATACTGAGGGATTGCTGCACTGTCAGAGGGTCAGTACTGAGGGCATAGTACACTGTCAGAGGGTCAGTACTGAGGGAGTGCAGCACTGTCAGAGGGTCAGTACTGAGGGAGCGCTGCACTGTTAGAGGGTCAGTACTGAGGGAGTGCTGCACTGTCGGAGGGTCAGTACTGAGGGAGTGCTGTACTGTCAGAGGGACAGTACTGAGGGATTGCTACACTGTCGGGGTCAGTACTGAGGGAGTGCTGCACTTTCAGAGGGTCAGTACTGAGGGCATCGTACACTGTCAGAGGATCAGTGCTGAGGGAGTGCAGCACTGTCAGAGGATCAGTACTGAGGGAGCGCTGCAATGCCGGAGGTGCCAACTTCCAGATGAGACATTAAACCGAGGCTCCTTTGGGATGTAAAAGATCCCATGGCTGCTCTTTTGATGAAGAGCAGGGGAGTTCTCCTGGTCAATATTTATCCCTCGACCAACATCACAAAGAAACAGATTACATGCCGTTAACCCCTTGCTGTTTGTGGGATCTTGCTGTGCGCATATCGGCTGCCACGTTTCCCACATTACAACAGTGACTACACTTCAAAACGTACGGCATTGGCTGTAAAACGTTTTGAGGTATCTGTTGGCTGTGAACAGTGCTACATAAACACCAGTGTTTATTTTCCCCTTCAGTGTAGGTCAGTGGGTCCCCGGCTGACAGGGAAATGGGACTCGGTGTGAGTGAGGACACAGGCAGCAGAGTTTTAGCTGTCTTCACATGTTTGGAGGGGGAAGACCGGGGTGGGGGAGAGTCAGTCAGGAATAGTCGAGTCTAGAGGTAACAAAGGCATGGATGAAGGGATAAAAACAAAAAACTGCGGACGCTGGAAATCCAAAACACAAACAGAAACAGAAATACCCGGAAAAACTCAGCAGGTCTGGCAGCATCGGCGGAGAGGAGCACAGTTGACGTTTCGAGTCCTCACGGGTCAGCTGTGCTCTTCTCCGCCGATGCTGCCAGACCTGCCGAGTTTTTCCGGGTATTTCTGTTTCTGTTTTTGCATGAATGAAGGATTCAGCAGCAGACGAGCTGAGGCGGGAGAGATTTTATGATCCTGTTGACGCAGTGGGATATCTGATCGGAAGCTCATCTCAGAGTCAGACGTAACAGCGAGGCTGCGAACAGACTGGTTTGGCTTCAGGGAGAGGCATGGAATTGATAGGGAACAGAGTTTGTGGTGGGTCCGAAAACCATAGCTTCAGCCTTCCCAGTATTTAATCGGAGGAGATTTCTGCCCGTCCAGCACCAGATGTCGGACAAGTGTGAGAAAGCAGAGTGGGTGGAAGATTGAGGGCTGGTGGTGAGGTGGAGCTGGGTGTTGCCGGGGCACACGTGAAAACGGTTGGGTTTTTCTTTGGTTGATGGCGCTGAGGGACAGCGTGTCGATGAGAAATAGGAGCGGCCAAGGATCGATCCATGGGGGAACACCAGGGGTAAGGGTGTGGGAGCAGCAAGAGAAACCATTGCAGTTGACTGTCTGGCTACCATTAGACCGAGAATAATGGAACGTGATAAAAGCAAAATACTGCAGATGCTGGAAATCTGAAACAAAAACAGAAAGGGCTGGAAAAACTCAGCAGGTCTGGCAGCGTCAGAGAGAGA
Source organism: Isurus oxyrinchus (assembly GCA_026770705.1). Classification (NCBI taxonomy): domain Eukaryota; kingdom Metazoa; phylum Chordata; class Chondrichthyes; order Lamniformes; family Lamnidae; genus Isurus; species Isurus oxyrinchus. Next base: position 6,036,264 of record JANJGN010000011.1, read on the forward strand.
AACAGAGCTAACGTTTCGAGTCCGTATGACTCTTCTTCAGAGCTAAAGAGAAGTAGGAACGTGTTGAAATTTATACAGTTTAAGGTGGGGGGGGAAGCAGATGAAGGTGGATGGAAGGTCAGTGACAGGACCTTTGACCCCCACCTATCGCTGGCCCTCTATCCAACTTCACCCGCTCCCCCCACTTAAACTGTATAAATTTCATCACATCTTTATTTCTCTTTAGCTCTGAAGTAGAGTCAAACGGACTCAAAACGTTAAGAGTGGAACATGAGATATGAGGGCCGATGGCCAATAGCGTGGTCAGAAAGGCAAGTTTCGGGGAGCTTTTTAAAGGAGCAAAGGGAGGTAGTGAGGTGGAGTCAGAGAGGGGGGGGTGGAGGGGAGGTTGATTCGGGGAGGTGGAGGGCAGAGAGTGGGGTGGAGGGGGAGGTTGATTCGGGGAGGTGGAGGGCAGAGAGTGGGGTGGAGGGGGAGGTTGATTCGGGGAGGTGGAGGGCAGAGAGTGGGGTGGAGGGGGAGGTTGATTCGGGGAGGTGGAGGGCAGAGAGGGGGGGGTGGGGGATTGGTTGATTCGGGGAGGTGGAGGGCAGAGAGGGAGGGTGGGGGGGAGGTTGATTTGGGGAGGTGGAGGGCAGAGAGGGAGGGTGGGGGGGAGGTTGATTCGGGGAGGTGGAGGGCAGAATGGGAAGGGGGAATCGGAGAGGGAGAGTTGGGGGGGGTTGGGGTAGGGAGAGGCAGGCAGAGAATGGGGTGGGGAAGGAGAGTCGGAGAGGGGGAACTGGAGGGCGGGGTAGGGAGGGGGGTGGGTAGGGGGAGTCAGAGATGGGGAGATGGAGGGTGGGTTAGGGAGGGAGGGGGAGATGGAGAGGTTTAGAAACCTCCGGAGCGTTGATGAGCAGCAGCGAGGTGAAGGTTTCTGGATTATATGGGGTGCAGCAGATTTGGTCCAAGTGACCTTCAATTTTTTTGTTATATTAATGATTTGGATGTGAACGTGAGGGGCACGATTGGGAAATTTGCAGATGACACAAAGATTGGCCAAGTAGTGGATAGTGTAGAGGATAGCCATAATCTCCAAAACGATATAGATGGGTTGGTGGAGTGGGCGGTAAAGTGGCAGATGGATTTTAACATAAAGTGTGAGGTCATACATTTAGGGAGGTCAAACAGTTACAGGGATTACACAATAAATGGGAATATACTAAGAGGGGTATATGAAGTGAGAGATCTTGGTGTACAAGTACACAGGTCCCTGAAGGCAGCAGTTCAAGTAACAAGGTTGTAAAGAAGGCATATGGAATGCTCTCCTTCATTGGCAGAGGTATAGAATATAAAAGTAAGGATATAATGTTGGAATTGTATAAAACACTGCTGAGGCCACAACTGGAGTATTGTGTGCAGTTCTGGTGGAATTTGAATTCAATAAAAATCTAGAATTAAGAGTCTAATGATGACCAGGAAACCACTGTCAAGTGTTGTAAAAACCCATCTGGTTCACCAATGTCCTTTAGGGAAGGAAATCTGCTGTCCTTATGACCCCAGACCCACAGCAATGTGGTTGACGCTTAACTGCCCCCTGGAGGGCTAATAGGCAATAAATACTGACCTAGCCTGCAATGCCCCCATCCCATGAATGAATAACAAAAAAGCCAGGATGGTGAGTGACTCGGAGGGGAACTTGCCGGTGCTGCTCTTGTCCTTCTAGGTGGTAGTGGTCTTGGGTTTAGAAGCTACTGTCAAATGAACCTTGGTGAATTCCTGCAGTGCATCTTGTAGATGGTACACACTGCTGCTACTGTGCATTGGTGGTGGTGGAGGGAGTGAATGTTTGTGGATGGGGTGCCAATCAAGCGGGCTTTGTCCTGGATGGTGTCAAACTCCTTGAGTGTTGTGGGAGCTGCACTCATCCAGGCAAGTGGGCAGTATTCCATCACACTCCTGACTTGTGCCTTGTCGATGGTGGAGAGGCTTTGGGGAGTCAGGAGGTGAGTTACTCTCTGCAGGATTCCTAGCTTCTGATCTGCTCTTGTAGCCACAGTGTTTATATGGCTAGTCCAGTTCAGTTTCTGGTCAATAGTAACTCCCAGGATGTTTATAGTGCGGGATTCAGTGATGGTAATGCCATTGAATATCATGGGGCAATGGTTAGATTCTCTCCTGTTGGAGATGGTCATTGCCTGACATTCGTGTGGTGTCAATGTTACTTGTTACTTGTCACTTGTCAGCCCAAGTCTGGATATTGTCCAGGTCTCGCTGCATATGGATAAGGACTGGATTCCATGTTATTTGTAGTTATAAAATTCTCTTGTACCAGATACTAATTCAAATGCCAGCCTTGGCTCAATTGGCTACACACTTTTCCCTGAGTTAGAATCTCATGGTTTAAGCTCCGGGTTCTACGTTGAGGGAGTGCTACATTGTCTAAGGCGCTGTCATTTGAATGAAGCGTTGCACCGGGGTGGCATCCAACTGCTGAGGTGGATTTTGATAGATCCAGTGGCATGATGGGAAGAAGGTCAGGGAGTTTGCTGCTGACCTGGCCAATGTCTCTCCTTCACTAGCGAGCAGGTGGACTTTCTGATGATTCCCATTAGTTATGTTACTGTGCACAAAATGGCCACTATATTCATGTACACAGTAAATCAAATTCCTGGCGGGGGTTACCATTGACCAGAAACTGAATGGGATTAGCCATATAAATACTGTGGCTACAAGAGCGGGTCAGATGCTAGGAATCCTGCAGTACACTTCCTGACTCCCCAAAGCCTGTCCACCATCTACAAGACACAAGTCAGGAGTGTGATGGGATACTCTCCACTTACCTGGGTGAGTGCAGCTCCAACAACACTCAAGAAGCTCAATACCATCCAGGGCAAAGCAGCCCCGCTTGATTGGCACCAAATCCACAAACATTCACTCCCTCCACCACCGACGTACAGTAGCAGCAGTGTGTGTACCATCTATAAGATGCACAGCAGGAATTCACCAAGACTCCTTCTACACTACCTTCCAAACCCACGACCACTACCATCAAGAAGGACAAGGTCAGCAGACACATGGGAACACCACCACCTGGAAGTTCCCCTCCAAGTCACTCACCATCCTGACTTGGAAATATATCGCCGTTCCTTCACTGTCGCTGGGTCAAAATCCTGGAACTCCCTCCCTAACAGCACTGTGGGTGTACCTACACCACATGGACTGCAGCGGCTCAAGAAGGCAGCTCACCACCACCTTCTCAAGGGTAATTAGGGATGGGCAATAAATGCTGGGCCCTGCCAGAGAAGCCTACATCCCATGAATGAAGAAAAAATATGTAGGGGAATTCAAGAGAAACTTCTTTACCCAGAGGGTGGGGAGAATGTAGAACTCACTCCCACAGGGAGTGGTTAAGGTGAGTAGTGTAGATGTGTTTACGGGGAAGCTGGATAAACGAGGGAGAAAAGAATAAAAGGACATGCTGATAGGGTGAGATGATGGGGGGGAGGGGTGGAATATGGAAGGAGGTTCATGTGGAGCATTAACACCAGCATGAAGCAGATGGGCTGAATGGCCTGTGTCAGTGATGTACATACTGTGTGATAATCATTTCATATCATTGGTTTGTGGCATTGGTAAGGTGCCTTATAAATATAAATTCTCCCTCAGTTTTAACAATGTGCATTGCTCTTTCAGAACGACCACTACATTACACAGAGAAAGTCTTGCCTATTCTACACTCGCTGGGCACTGACAGCTATTTAGTGGTGAAAAAGAACATCGCCATGGAAATCATGTTGATGTACCTGGGTACGTGCACTGTTGACCGTTGGAGGTGCCTGGTGTCACCTGGCACAGTGGGTATTTCTAACTGAGTAGATGGCCTCAAGTTTGGGTTTTTAAGACTTTCTAGGTTGTGGGGGAGAGGTGGTGGGGATGAGAGGGGTAAGGCAGAAGGAGGAGGAGCATGGGGGAAGGAGGGGGGAATGGGGGGTAGGAGGAGGGAGGATTGGAGCTGGGGAGGGGGTTGAGAAGTGGGGGGATGGGAGAAAGGGGGAGGACTGGAGGAATTTCTCGAACCAGAGAAGATCCTGGGTCAGGAGAAGGAGGTTATGCGAAATCGGTGTAAAACACTAGTTCAGCCTCAGCTGGAGTATTGCCTCTGGTCCCGGGCACCACACTTTAGGAAGGATGTGAAGGCATTGGAGAGAGTGCAGGAAAGATTCATGAGAATGGTCCCAGCGATGAGGAACTTCAGCTATGAAGATGGATTGGAGACGTTGGATTGGTTTTCCTTGGAGAAGAGAAGGCTGAGAGGAGATTTGATAAGAGGTATTCAAAATCACCAGGGGCCTGGACAGAGCAGATAGGGAGCAACTGTTCCCATTGGTGGCAAGATTGGGGGAGACAGTGGCAGAGTGGTAATGTCACCCGATTGGTAACTGAGAGAACCAAGGTAATATGCTAGGGACGCGGGTTCAAATCCCACCACAGTAGTAAAAAAGAAACTGTAATTTAAGGCTAATCTCAGTAACGTGACCATGAAACCATTGTCAATTGTTGTAAAAACCCACCTGGTTCGCTAATGCCCTTCAGGGAAGGAAATCTGCTGTCCTTACCCCGGTCTGGCCTACATGTGACTCCAGACCCACAGCAGCGTGGTTGGCTCTTTTAACTGCCCCCTGAAATGGCCCAGCCAGACACTCAGTTCAAGGGCAATTGGGGATGGACAACAAACACTGGCCTGGCCAGCGACACCCACACCCCATAAAAGAATATACAAAAAGGATCAAGTGGCAGAGGGCCCAGATTTAAGGTGATTGGTAAAAGAAGCAATGGCGACATGAGGAGCAACGCTTTCACGCAGCGAGAGGTTAGGACCTGGAATGCGCTGCCTGAGAGTGTGTTGGAGGCAGGGCCAATTGAGGAATTCAAAGGGAGATTGGATTATTATCGGAAAGGAAAAATATTTACCGGGAAAGGGGGAGTGGCATTCGTTAAACTGCGATTGCAGAGAGTCAGCACGGCGGCGACGGGCAGAATGCCCTCCTCTGTGCTGTCGTCATTCTAAGATTCTAGATCCTGAGATGGAGGAGGCCCTGGGAAAGGCTGACTTTGGGTATGAGATGAGGCGAGGAGGTTTAATTGCAACACAGGAGCAGGAGCATGGAAGAGAAACATGGTGGGAAAGAAGGGCAGCAAATTAATAGGAGGGTGAAAATCGAGATTTAGGGACTATCGCTAGAAAAAGAGACATGTTGTTGAAACTCCTCGTCTTGCATTGATCAGGACAAATTCAAGAGTGACAGATTTCAAATGTCCCCCCCCCCCCGCCATGTTGTCTGCCCAAACTCCAGGAAGGAGAAGACGGGGGCAGATCAGAAAGGGTTAAACTGAAATTTCATCATCTTCTCTCTCTCTCTCCCTCTCTCACCCCTTCCCTCCCATTCTCCCCCCTCTACACACCCATCTCTTCCTTTCCCTCTCCCTCACCTCCTTCCTCCCTCTTTAAACACCACCCCCACTCTAACTCTCCCCCTCACTCCCACACCCACTCCCCTTTCTCTCCCCAATACCTTTCTTACACCACTCCCTTCCTCTCCCGGCTTCCTTTCTGATCCCCTCCCTCTCTCTCTCCCTCTCCCCCTCCCCCTCTCACCCCTCCCCCCTCAACCCTCTTCCCCCTCTTTTCCCCTTGACCTCGCATTGCGACCCCGTTCCCCTCTCTCCCCCCTCCTCTCCCTCCCCCCTCGACTCCCACTCCTCCACCACTCTGCCCCCTCTGCCCCACCCCTCCCTCTCCCTCCCCCACTGCCCCCTTTCTCCCCTTCTGTACTCACCCCCCTAACTCTTCCCGTGGCCCCTTCCCCTCCCCCTCTCTCTCCACCCCCTCTCTCTACCCCCTCTCTACCCCCCACCTCCTCTCTTCCCCTCTTTCTCCCCCTCACCTCCTGCCTTTCCCATCTCCCCCTCTGGATTTCCCTTACAGCCAGTAGAGTATCTGATCAGAAACATGGGATGGTGAAGTTTCGGGAGGAGAAGAAGCTTGGATTGGGAGTGGGCAGCTTCAGTGACCGTTACTTCATGTTGACTGGCTTCACACTCCGACTTTACAAGGAAGTGCGGGTAAGTAACCAATCGCTGTGCGAGGGGGGAGGGGTCATTAACTTTCCCTCAGGATAATGTGACCAAGTTGCTGCCCCTGTCATGATCCATTCAACCTGTTCGAGGCTGATGATTGATACCCTCACAATTGAACAAATTGAATAAACGCGCTGTCCAGTCAACTGGTCAGTGACTAAGCCCAGGATGACCTGGTCCGGGATGGACAAATTTGGTCATCTGTCCTTTCCGTAGCCATTCCTGTTGGCTACCAACTGTTCTGCGAGTTTCCCCCTCCAGCAGCTCAGAGCTGAGATTAACCCTGGGATCTGCTGACCTCTGACACTGGGCAGCACCTTTACCTGTGACCTGCTGACCTTTTGGTACAGCCATGGTGTCAGTCGTGGCTCAGTGGACATCCCTCGTGCCTCACAAAGGAATTGGGTTAAAGTCGCACTCCAGGGACTTGGGCACAAAACCAGACTGACACTCCCAGTGCAGTACGATGGGAGTGCTGCACTGTCATAGTTCCTGTCTTTCAGTGAGATGTAAATCTGGGGCTCTGCCACCTCCGAGACAAATTAAAGCTCCCTCTACACTGTCCTAATCAAACACTCCCAGGACAGGTACAGCATGGGGTTAGATACAGAGTAAAGCTCCCTCTACACTGTCCTAATCAAACACTCCCAGGACAGGTACAGCACGGGATTAGATACAGAGTAAAGCTCCCTCTACACCATCCCCATCAAACACTCCCAGGACAGGTACAGCACGGGGTTAGATACAGAGTAAAGCTCCCTCTACACTGTCCTAATCAAACACTCCCAGGACAGGTACAGCACGGGGTTAGATACAGAGTAAAGCTCCCTCTACACTGACCTATCAAACACTCCCAGGACAGGTACAGCACGGGGTTAGATACAGAGTAAAGCTCCCTCTACACTGTCCCCATCAAACACTCCCAGGACAGGTACAGCATGGGATTAGATACAGAGTAAAGCTCCCTCTACACTGTCCCCATCAAACACTCCCAGGACAGGTACATCACAGGGTTAGATACAGAGTAAAGCTCCCTCTACACTGTCCCCATCAAACACTCCCAGGACAGGTACAGCACAGGGTTAGATACAGAGTAAAGCTCCCTCTACACTGTCCCCATCAAATACTCCCAGGACAGGTACAGCACGGGGTTAGATACAGAGTAAAGCTCCCTCTACACTGTCCCCATCAAACACTCCCAGGACAGGTACAGCACGGGGTTAGATACAGAGTAAAGCTCCCTCTACACTGTCTCCATCAAACACTCCCAGGACAGGTACAGCACGGGGTTAGATACAGTATAAAGCTCCCTCTGCACCATCTCATTGGTGACAGTTCCATTACCTGAACTCTTGGGCCTTGGAACCATCAAAAAGTGAAAGTGCTGAACGAGGCCATTCAGCCCATCGTGTCTGCACCAGCCAAAAAGAGACAAAAGAAACTAGCCGCTCATTTTAATCCCTCTTTCCAGCACCTGGTCCGTAGCCTTGTAGCTTACAGCGCTTCAGATGCAGATCCAAGTACCTTACCGTGGAGCTAGGCGTTTCAGCCTCAACCACCAACTTAGGCCGTGGATGAAGGTGACAATGTTATTGTCCAGTCGTGAGCAGTTTGATAACATGGACTTGTTCCCTGTGCACCTGGATCGAGGGAAGATGAGCTTTCTCCACCCTCACTGGCCTGGCTGCTGGAACGAGGATTAGCAGATGTTGATGTGGCTGGGCGGCTCCCCATTAGCCACGTGTTTAGTTTGTGTTGGACGCAGTCTGATTGTTCTGCTCTGTGTTGTACACAGAGTAACAAGCCTGAGAAGGAGTGGCCTGTGAAGAGTCTGAAGATCTATCTCGGAGTGAAGAAGAAATTCAGGCCACCCACATGGTGAGGAGATTCTGCAAATTGAAACTGATGTGTGCAGCTGCCTGTGGTCCTGGGCGTTTGGGCAGAGTCTGTGGTCTGGTGGTCACACAGGCCAGTCTCATTCGAAAATATTTACAGACACAGAAGCTGGCCACTTGGCCCGTCTGGTCCATGCTGGTGTTAAAATGCTCCGCGCGAGCATCCTCCTCAACCCCACTTTGTCTCACCCTATTACCAGATCCTCCTGTTCCTTTCTCCCTCATGTGCCTATCCAGCTTCCTCTTAAATACATCCAGTCTGTTCACCTCGACTATTCCCCACGCTCGCAAACTCCACATTCTCTCCACTCTCTGGGTAAAGAAGTTCCTCCTGAATTCCCCATTGGGTTTCTTACTGACTGTCTTACGTTGATGGAGCCTAGTTCTAGTCTCTCCCGCAAATAGAAACATCTTCTCTATGTCTACCCTATCCATCCCTTTCAGAATCGTACATGTACAGTAGAGTAAAGGGTTAATGGTTACGTTAATTAGACAACAATGTTAGTGGTGACGTTAGAGTTGGATGATCAAGAGATTACAAGGGAGCAAAACGCAGAGCAGTCTGTGTCCGGAGAATACAACACGTACCATCAGGTCTTTGATGTAAAAAATTCTAAGTGAATAGTTTCAAGAGGAACGACAATGACCATCCCCCCCCGTCACTCCTGTGTAGCTGGAAGATCAAACGAGGAAAGGGCAACCAAGCCAAGCTGCGGTGAAATGTAAACCGTGGTGGCAGCCGGGACACTGCAGAGCTCCATCAGGTCACCTCTCAATCTTTTCTGTAGAGAAGAGCCCCAGCTTGTTCAATCTGTCCTGCTGGGTATAATCTCTCAGTTGTAGTCATCTTACACCCTTCTCCAGTACCTCCATATTCTTTTGTAATAGGGACTGCAGAGCTGTTCACAGTAACTCCGGATGTTGTGTAAGCAGGATTCCATACAAGTTTAACGGAATACTCTGCTTTTCAGTCCTGGCCCCGCACAGCTCAGGCTTGGACCCCCCCCCCCAGGATATCGGTGGTTGAGGTTGTTTGATTTGAGGATTTTAGGTTTGACAATGAATTGAGTGATGAGATGCAAACTTCCTCCATTGGTTGGTGGGGGTAATGGGAAGAGGGGGACATAAATCAGAGGCTGCCCATTCCACTGGGAAGTTAGGATAATATTTTTTCACACACAGGGTGGTGTTAAGTGTGACACCCCCTCCCCCACTAACCAGCTGATGACAGCTCAGTTAATCAGCTTTAAATCAGAAATTCATAGGTTGTTTGTTTCCTTTGGATCACTTTGGAAAAGTTATGGAGCCAAGGCTCGTGAATGAAGTTCGGGTCAGCTAGGATTCCATACAACGGCAGAATAGCTTTGAGCGGCTGCATCACCGCTTCCTCTTCCCTCCTCTGATCTCTGGGAAGTGAAATGGCAAAAGTTATGTCCACGGGTGTGCGTCACATTTTGTCTGCTTGTCTCTCTCTCCCTTTCTCCGGTTGGGTTTTGTTGGAGTTGTGTCCTTGTTTTCCTGTGTCAGGTTATCTGCCTTCAGTCCTCTCCCCCCCATCTCCTCCCCTCTCCCTCCCCCTCTCCCCCCCATCTCCTCCCCTCTCCCTCCCCCCTCTCCCCCCATCTCCTCCCCTCTCCCTCCCCCTCTCCCCCCCATCTCCTCCCCTCTCCCTCCCCCTCCCCTCCCCCCCATCTCCTCCCCTCTCCCTCCCCCTCTCCTCCCCATCTCCTCCCCTCTCCTCCCCCTCTCCCCCCATCTCCTCCCCTCTCCCTCCCCCTCTCCTCCCCATCTCCTCCCCTCTCCCTCCCCCTCTCCCCCCCATCTCCTCCCCTCTCCCTCCCCCTCTCCCCCCATCTCCTCCCCTCTCTCTCCCCCTCCCCACATCTCCTCCCCTCTCCCTCCCCCTCCCCCACATCTCTCCCCTCTCCCTCCCCCTCCCCCCCATCTCCTCCCCTCTCCTCCCCCTCCCCCCCATCTCCTCCCCTCTGCCTCCCCTCTCCCCCCCATCTCCTCCCCTCTCCCTCCCCCTCTCCCCCCCATCTTCTCCCCTCTCCCTCCCCCTCCCCCCCATCTCCTCCCCTCTCCCTCCCCCTCTCCCCCCCATCTCCTCCCCTCTCCCTCCCCCTCTCCCCCATCTCCTCCTCTCCCCCTCCCCCTCCCCCTCCCCCTCCCCCTCCCCCTCCCCCTCCCCCTCCCCCTCCCCCTCTCCCTCCCCCTCTCCCTCCCCCTCTCCCCTCCCCCTCCCCCTCCCCCTCTCCCTCCCCCTCCCGCTCCACCTCTCCCTCCCCCTCCCCCTCCCCCTCCCCACATCTCCCTCTCCCTCCCCTCCCCCTCCCCCTCCCCCTCCCCACCTCTCCCTCTCCCTCCCCCTCCCCCTCTCCCTCTCCCTCTCCCTCTCCCTCCCCCTCCCGCTCCACCTCTCCCTCCCCCTCCCCCTCCCCCTCCCCACATCTCCCTCTCCCTCCCCTCCCCCTCCCCCTCCCCACCTCTCCCTCTCCCTCCCCCTCCCCCTCTCCTTCTCCCTGCCCCTCTCCCTCCCCTCCCCCTCTCCTTCTCCCTCCCCCTCCCCCTCTCCCTCCCCCTCTCCCTCCCCCTCCCCCTCTCCTTCTCCCTCTTCCTCCCCCTCTCCCTCCCCCTCTCCCTCCCCCTCCCCCTCTCCTTCTCCCTCTTCCTCCCCCTCTTCCTCTCCCTCCCCCTCTCCCTCCCTCTCCTTCTCCCTCCCCCTCCCCCTACCCCTCCCCCTCCCCATTCCCCCTCTCCCTCTCCCTCCCCCCTCCCTCCCCCTCCCCTCCCCTCCCCCTCCCACTCCCCCTCCCCCTCCCCCTCCCCCTCCCCCTCCCCCTCTCCCTCTCCCTCTCCCTCCCCCTCTCCTTCTCTCTCCCCCTCCTCCTCTCCCTCTCCCTCTCCCTCTCCCTCCCCCTCTCCTCTCCCTCCCCCTCTCCCTCCCCCTCTCCCTCTCCCTCTCCGTCCCCCCCCCTCTCCCTTTCTCTCCCTCCCCTTATTTGATAAGATGGATTCAAAATTGGCTTAGTTGTAGGAGGCAGAGGCAGATGACAGAAGGATGTTTTAGTGACTGGAAGCCAGTGTCCAGTGGCGTACCACAGGGATCTGTGCTGGGTCCCCTATTATTTGTCATTTATATAGACGACATAGATGACTATGTGGGGGGGTAGGATTAGTAAGTTTGCGGATGACACAAAGATTGGCTGGGTGGTTAACAGTGAGGTTGAATGTCTTGGGCTACAGGAAGATATAGACGGGATGGTCAAATGGGCAGATAAGTGGTAGATGGGATTTAACCCTGAAAAGTGTGAGGTGATACACTTTGGAAGTAGTAATTTGACAAGGAAGTATTCAATGAACGGCATGGCACTAGGAAGTTCTGAGGAACAAAGGGACCTTGGCCTGTGTGTCCATAGATCTCTGAAGGCAGAGGGGCATGTTAGTGGGGTGGTGAAAAAGGCATATGGGACACTTGCCTTTATCAGTGGAGGCATAGGTTACAAAAGTAGGGAGATCATGTTGAAGTTGTACAGAACCTTGGTGAGGCCACAGCTGGAGTACTGTGTGCAGTTCTGGTTGCCACATTATAGGAAGGATGTGATTGCACTGGAGGGGGTGCAGAGGAGATTCACCAGGATGTTGCCTGGGATGAAACATTTAATTATGAAGAGAGGTTGGATAGACTTGGGTTGTTTTCGTTGGAGCAGAGAAGACTGAGGGGCGACCTGATCGAGGTGTACAAGATTATGAGGGGCATGGACAGGGTGGATAGGGAGCAGCTGTTCCCCTTAGTTGAAGGGTGAGTCACAAGGGGACATAAGTTCAGGTGAGGGGCAGGAGGTTTAGGGGGGATGTGAGGAAAAACTTTTTTACCCAGAGGGTGGTGACGGTCTGGAATGCGCTGCCTGGGAGGGTGGTGGAGACGGGTTGCCTCACATCCTTTAAAAAGTACCTGGATGAGCACTTGGCACCGTCATAACATTCAAGGCTATGGCCAAGTGCTGGTAAATGGGATTAGGTAGGTAGGTCAGGTGTTTCTCACGTCGGTGCAGACTCAATGAGCCGAAGGGCCTCTTCTGCACTGTGATATTCTGTGTGATTCTAATCCCTCTCCTTCCCCCCTCCCTCTCCTACTCTCCCCCTCTCCTCCCCTTCCCTTCCCTCCCCTTGTCCCCTCCCTCTCTCCCTTTCCTCTTCCTTTGACTGTCTCTTTTTCTTCCTGACACAGTTTCTTTCTGGCCCCTGTTGTATCACAGGAGATACAATCTGATCAGTGTTTTCAATCAACCTTCGATTATAAAGAACACTACTTGGAAATATCGACTATCCAATCCATTAAAGGAAAGAACTTGCATTTCTGTAGCGCCATTTACATTCTCACAGTGACCCAAAGTGCATTACAGCCAATTACAGTTGCTGTTGTAATGTAGGAAACCCAACAACCAGTCTATGCAC